>JAJIBD010031450.1:0-25705 GCA_021461705.1 Cryptotis parvus
TGATAGTCTGGGGCTGCAAAGTGAACACTGGGAGTAAAAAGGAGAACCAGGGGGTGGGGCCTGCAGCTTCCACCCAGGATTGTGCCCCCTCTCCAAAAAAGTTATTTTCTATAATTTTTAATGGAGAGAGAGAATGGAGAAGGCGCAATGAAGTTCCACAAGCCTAACAAATGCATTAAATCTGAATACAAATTATGCATCTAAGAGCAACACATTTTTTTTTTGAAGGGAAGAGCGCACCTGCGTGACCTCAGGAATCACTCTTGTCAAGCTTAGGGGTGTGTCGCGCTGTGGGTGCCAGGCATAAAGGAAGCCTGGTTGGCTATATAGAAGACTGATCCACCTTACCAGGTGTACTTATTTCAACTATTCCACACTTTTTATTTTAAAGAATGTATTTCTAATCTTCTATTTCTTTTTTTTAGCCTTTGCTCGGTTTTTTTTTTGGGTCCCTCCCCACCTGACTGAAATGATCAGATGGCAAGGATCAACTGAAAGCGGCACTCAACCGTCACGACAGCGTTTGGCGCTCGAGTCAGCAAGCCACAGAGGAACACCACACTGAAGAGGTGTGCTGTTGCTGACATTGGGGGAAGTGGGAGCAAGTGGTGCTTACGAAACAGAACTCAGATCCCTACCCTGGGCATCTGGTGGCTTGAAGTAAACTATCTGTTCCATTTGTCAGCGAATATAAACTTCATAATACAAAGAGGATGAGTTCAATTTAAAACTACGTATTATATTAGCATATTTCCACTATATCCTTTAGGGAGGCAAATCAAACACGCATATCAAAGCTGACCCTATACATTCAATACATATTAGCAATAAAAATATAGGTGCCATTGAACTTTTAGCTTTAAAGAAAATTTATCCAGCCTTTGAAGAGAACTATTACTGCATTATAGCAGTCCATTTCATGACTATTTAAGATTCCCGAAAAAATTTCGATCTATTCCTTTGAGTTCAAATATAAAACTCTATAGCATTTAATGTATATGTATGTTTAAGTAATGTAAAAAATGATGTAATTTCTAACATCTATAAATAACTCTAACTTATCAGCATACTTCATACTTTTTTTCAACATTAAGTGATAGCATGAATATAAGGAGCATTCAGTAGTTATTATATTTTCTATTTTCCTTGTGTAAAATATATTTTTATACCTAAAAGTAATTTTATATTTTTAGAAATGCAAAATTTTCCTGAGCACAAAGTACCCAGAAGTATCATGGCGAATGTGTTTTTTTGTATATTTCTAGCGTAACATTTAAGCTATATGTAAATTTTCTTCAAACCTTTTATAATTTAACGATTTATACTATTCTTAAAAATTTACTATTCCTGATTTACTATTAGTTATTAATAAAAAAAAAGGCACTTATGTATGGAAATCCATATAGTTACTAAAGGAAGGCAAGACCACTAGTCAATGTTATAAACTTAAATATATTACAACGCTGCTAGATCTTTTTAATATTTTATTAACTCTTATCACCAGGGAAAAACAATTACGAAGATGTTCATATTTGGGTTCTAAAGGTCATTTACTGAATACTGAGAAGAAGGGCACTTGCACATTATTGAAATATCTTTAATACAGAACAAATCAGAATATGGTATACTAGCAAAGGGTTTGCCAACTAACATCAAATATTTTACAATCTCCATTCCATTACACGGAAAGTAAGCATTTTGACCCTTTTGAAACATAGCACCTCCATATTTTTTAGAAACTTAAGTAAAAAATTAATAAAGATGACAAATGGTACTGAAATTATTTTTATAGATCTTCGAAATGGGTCTGATTAAGCTCTCTAAATACAAAAGTAAGAGCTACAAAACTACGAAAAATTTTAAATACAGTGAAACTTCTTTATAATTTTCCATGAAATCTTGCTGAATTCTATTCACTAGTTGAAAATTAAAATAGAAAAAATACATTGATCTTATACTTGGGTCTTCAGGGCATTTTAAAGGAAACAATGCTACTGAATAGGAAGTAAATAGGGATGACACCATATATTTAAGGGTTTTAACTGCCGACCCCAGTTTTTAGTAATTAGGAAAATACATATACATGTACTTTGTAAATGAATTGCAAAAGAATAAATCATTACAAGACTATAGCTTACTTAAAGTACTGCGACTGGCATCATTTATCTCGCATTGGCTTCGCCCACTTCTTAATCACCAGAACTATGAGGGCAGCACTTTCCGATTTTCAACTGAAAGCAAAGAATTAAAACTTAAAAATAGAAAGATGGTGCAAGTTTTTTATTTCCCAACCCATGTGTCAACAATTAATGCTTACGACCCCATGCATTAAATGCTTTGCTCATTATAAAGATTTGTTTACTTTCAAAATGTACTTTTTAAAAATTTTCCAATTATTAAATTACATTTGCATTAAGTCATAAATCTGGCAGTTACATGCATGATTAAATGGAGCAACATATAGTACCTATAATAAAAGATCAACATCCTGTCTTCCGTTCATCATTGTGATTTGCTCGAGGCGGGCGCATTAACATCAACATATACTGTCTCTCGCTAGTAGGAACCAAAGGCTTTTTCCGCACTCAGGAACATAAAGAGATATATTAACCATAGCTCACTTAAGTAAGACCAAAGGAATGTCCATTATTTACAAAACCCTTCTTTTGATTTTGAATCACACAAAAGAGCTCTGTGTCAGAATGCTCCTAGCAAGTGCTCAGAGGTGTGTACAAGATTTTACTTCCCCCGCCTTATTATTATTCTCTCTGACTTTAAACAAGTACTTTTAAAATTTTTTTTGGCTTTTTGAGTCACAACTGATGAAGTGCTCAGGGTTTTACTCCACCTGGCTCCTATGCTCAGGAATTACTCTTGACAGGGCTCAGGGGACCATGTCTAAGGTGTTGGGGATCGAACCCAGGTTGGCTGTTTCGTGCCAGACAAACATCTACCCAATGTATTATTGCTCTCTGGCCATCAATCGCAACCATACTTTATAAAAGCGAAAGAGGCTAAACAGAGATGTTGATACTTGGAAATAGACAGAAAACTTAATGATATCCTTAAGCTCTGAGAAGAGATATATTTCTTACTCCAACAATATTGTTTACATTCAAAATAGAACTCCACACAACTATTAGATAAAAGAAGACTTTGATATGTAGTGTATGGGTTCAATCCCAGGAACAGCAAAAGAAAAAAAGAAACCTCACTTCAAGTACAGATTTAAACAATCCAGTAGTGTACAAAATACCCAAACACATCTATCCATTAATGCAAAATAACATCGTGCCGTTGACCGCAAAGTGAGGTGTTAAGGAGAATCAGTGTTAAAGAAATCAGAATAAATGTTTTTTGCTTTTTGGGTCGCACCCAGCGATGCTCGGAATTACTCCCTGACTCTGCGCTCAGGAATTATTTGAGGTGCTTGGGGAACCATATGGGATTGCAGGGATCAACGCGGCACAAACCGACACCCCTACCTGTGCTATGCTCTCGGCCCCAGAATAAAAATGTGGAACAAACAAAGAGTTTACCATGTTTAACCATAGATTAGTAAATATTTAAAATAAAATGGGGGAGGCTCTAAAAAATCCCTACCGAAAGATCTATTGTATACTGGCCAAGATTCAATTATCCTTACTTGAAATTTTTTATTTTATGTCTCTTTCAAGATAAATTCAATGGGACTGCCAATATTTCTGGGCAGGTTATATTCTCAATCAGTTTAGAACACATCATTTGCTTTCATTCAAGAGGACTAAAGCAAGTACAATATCGGTCTCCACATAGCCGCTCAAAAGATCTGTAAGGTCAAGGAGATAGTACGGGTGCTGGAGACGTTCGCTGTGCTGCGCAGAGCAAGCTGAATCCTAACACCATATATGGTTCCCTAATTTTCCACCAAAGGGTGATCCCTTATTTGAGAGCCAGGGAATAAGTCCCAAGCACTGCCAAAATGTGTCCCCAAACCAAGCCAGGACAGTGATATGATGTCTTATTGAGTTATTGAAATCAGTGATGGTAAAATTTTTACTAATGAAGAGAAAGGACTATTCTTAGTATATGTGTGTGTGTGTGTGTGTGTGTGTGTGTGTGTGTGTGTGTGTGTGGTGGAGGGGGTGGTACAGAGGCGGGCACTCCTAAAAATGATTAGGAGCCTGAAACCACCGTCTCCACCCCAAAATCTTAGCTGACATATCCCAAAGACCTTTGTCACTGGCCTGCAGAGTCTCTTGACCACTTGTCAGATCCACATTATGCTGTTCAGAGGGGACCAAGTGGCTGGGATGGAACTCAGGGGTTAGACACACACGGCATATGTGCCTTAATCTCGCTGCGTCTTGAAATCACCTATTTAAACATGCAAAGATACTGGGGGCGGGAGGCGATAGGCCAGCGGGTAGGAGCATTTGCCTTACCGCGCGACCGGCCTACCGGCCTGGAGTTAGATCCGGCATCCCATATGGTCCCGAGCACCGCCAGGAGTGACTCCTAAGTGCAGAGCAAAGAGACCAGTGGGATTGCCGCTATGTGGGTAAAAGCAAAAAAATAAATAAATAAAGCAAAGATACTAGCACCCCGAGGAGGTACAGAAAATGAGACAATAATTATGAGATCTCAAATACTCAGCTCAAAGTGAAAATTGGTACACTACAGTACTCATGAGGAGACATGAGAGCTTATATAATAAACCCTAGGAGTAAAAGAGCAAAAATTATATAAAATTCAAGGTACAATCATGTATTGTGTAATGTTTGTGTGGGAGTCTCCAAGCAGCATTCAAGAGATCCATTGTACTGTACAATTCTTAGACCAGTAGCTGGGGGCCAGCAGTGCAGGGCCAGGAGCCCCAGAAATTGATGCTACTGGCTCCAGTGCTAGGATACACGGGTCTGTCCTAGCGGTGCTGGGAGCACCTCCAAGCTTACTCGTGATATTCAGGGACCAAGAGCGCGCTGGAATCTCAAGCAGATCAGTCATGTACTAGGCATGCACCTGAACCACTGTATACTGTGTAATGCTAAGGGAGTTCATAATTTCCCTCAAAAAACCAAAGCTGTGAAAAATATGAGAGAGTGTAAAACAGACATTTGAAAGCAAAAAAAAAGCATAAGGCTATACTGTGGCAACTTCAGCTGAGAACAGAACATCAGGTACAAAGCTTTCCCTATTTAGCAAATGCCTATAGAAATGACCGTATTTAAGTCACTGATTTGAAACTACAAAATTAATTTGTACAGTAGAAGATGTGATTCCACCTGAAATTTAAAGTTTGTGAATGATTTTCACTTCACATGGTTTAATCTCACCATAAAGTTGAGAAACAATATATCATGATCTTGAGTTGTTAATAAAGCGAGCAAGCCACGAACTAACCTCTGTGGCGCACCTACTTACATTTTAGTCAGATGTAAATATAAAACCTCTAATTCAAATACCTAGGAAGTTCCCAGCCCAGGCAGGTTGATTATACAGAGATAACCTAAAGATTCCACAGTTTGAATATGTACGTAAGTCTACCAATTAAAAATACATAACATTTCTGAAGCAACATTTTTATTCAGAAAACTAAATAAAATTATATAAATATTTTTTAGTATGTATATATTCTTTAGAGGGGATCTTTAAATGGTCAAATTATCATAATAATATAGTACACTTAAATATAAAGCACTGCTCATCGAACTATTTTTAAAATATTTCAAACTTCAAATCACAGTGATTTCTAAAAAGATTGATAGCTAGCCAATTTATGTACCATGAAAACAGTATGTAACTCCATCTGAAGCAACTAAAAAAGGGGAAATTTCTAAAATTACCTACCTGACTTTATCCTGAACTTCACAGTGGCACTTTTGCTCTTATTGGCTGAGGTCTCTCAATGTAGCCAGCTGAAATGTAAGTGATAACGTGTGAACAACTAGTAGCTATTATAAATTCAGTCTATTCAATGCACATTTTAAAATACTATTTTAGTAGCAATAACAACGTAGTAGAATATAATTTTGGAAAAAAAAATAAAGACTATCTTTTCTATTACTTAACTTCCAGTAACACTTCTGAGCGCTTCCATATTATCATCTGTTTACTCTAGCTCTATGATCAAGCACCTGGTGGTGCTCAGCAGGAATATGTGGTGACCCAGGGATTATATACCTGAGTCAGCAAATCTTACCCTACTTTGGCTCTCCACAATAACTTACTGTTTTTTTTGGGGGGGAGGGAGAGGTGTTGGAGTCATAACGCAGCATTTCTTAGGTGTTTGTCCTAGCTATGCACTCAGAAATCACTCCTAGCAGTGCCAAGGAGTAGCAGCTATATGGAATGCCATGGGATCAGACTAGGGTTCCCCCCATATGCAAGGCAGGAGTCACCACCACCTACTCTCACATAACAATGTTCAAAATGGCTGCCGCTTGGGATCAATTGTTAGGTTTAGTACATTGGGCATTTGTCTGATACAACTAGCCCAAGTTCAGTCCCCAGTACTCAACATTGGCCCCAGGAGGGTCCCCCGTCCAAGCATAATCTAGTACAGAGCCAGGGGAGAGGGAGCCTTAACAGTAATACTAGATGTGGCAACTAATAAATAAATGAGTAAATAAATGAAGCAGCAACATCATTAAGGGGTGAAGAGAAAGCTTTGAAGTAGTTTTCTGGTACACCACATTCTGAGAAAGCATTGTGGCAGCCACAGAAACTATTTATAGTCTCTAATGTGGAAATGCTTACCAGCATATGGGTCACTGATACATTCAAATACATACAATCTCTAAGAACACACATATACATATTTCCGGTCTATCAAACTTAAAGGTGTTTAGACTGAAAGTAATAAAGTCATTGCAAAAAATTAGAAGAGATACAGAAATGCATTTCAAAAAATAAGTGGAGCGATCAGAGGATAGTGCAGGAAGGCATTTTCTTGCATGCAGTCAACCTAGGTTTGATCCCTGGTACCATAGAGGTCCCTGACCACTGCCAAGTATCCTGATCACTGCCACTCAGGTGTGACTCCAAAATAAAAAAGTTTATAATTTTTGCATTTACAGAAAAAAATCATAAAAATATATTTAAGAGAGAAGGCTAGTAGAACTGCAGGAGGCTTTTTCATGCTACCCAAAAGCAGAAACACATTTTCTCCAGTACACACTGGAACATTTTACCAAGGTAGACCACATAGGGAGGAGCACAAAAAGGGAGGGGGGGGCACAAAAGATATCTCAATAAAATCAAGAAAACAGAAAGTGTGTCAACTATTCTTCGAATCATGATGTACTAGAAAATAGTGGTTAATCACATACAGAAATGGGAGAATCAAATCAAACACCAGGAAATTAACAGCTCACTACTGAACAGCCCAGTGGGTCATAAGAAGTCAAAGAAGAAATAAAAAGATTACTATAGAACAAATGAGGAACAAAGACACAAGATATCAGAATTTCTGGAGATACAGCAAAACCAGTGTTAAGAAATGTTTATAGCTCTGCAAGCGTTCATCGAGAAGGAAGAAAGGACACATATAAATTATTTTGGCTTCTCAGTTCAAAATCTTTGAAAATGATCAACAGCAAAGAGAACAACTCAGGTAGAAGAAGGAAATAAAACTTCAGAGGCAGAAATCAACAAGCTGGATTCCCCCAAAAAAAAAAAATCCGAAAGATCAATAGGAAACCAAGTACTTTGGTTCTTTTTAAAAAAATAAACATGAATCGATAAGCTTTATTGCAAGACTCAAAAAAAAAAAAAGAGGGAGAAAAGAAACTTAATAAATCGAATCAGTGAGGCCAAAATAGGACATCACAACGAAACCACGAGAAATTCAAAATAACATCACAGATTGCTTTTTGAGTCAATTGAGACAAAATTTAGTGAATTCCTATAGCTACCCAAGGCTGAACCAGAGAAGACTTGGAGATACCTGAAGTAAATGTATCACTATTGAAGGAATTGAAATAGTAATCAACAGTCTTCCCAAATACAAAATCCAGGTCCAAGTAGACTCACAGAGTGAATTCTCAAACCTTTAAAGGGACCTATTGCAGTCCCTCAAACTTTCCAGAAAGTGAACAGAAACAATACCAGCCAGTTTCTATAAGGCACATATCCACTCCCAATACCAAAGTCAGACAGAGAACTTCAGCCATAAAAGATTACAGAAAAAATATCCCCAAACAACATGATCCAAAGATCTTCCAACGGTCACTAAAGAGGGAATCAACAACTCATTAAAAAAAAAAAAAATCATGTGACATAAGTAAGATTTATCCCAGGGATGCAATTTATCGGGGTTTACGTCCTAGGGTTTCAATCAAGCTCTACTAAGAGCAGTTGTGAGTAAGACAGTGTGGTATTGGATAGAGACAGACCCCCTAGACCTACTGAATAGAGCTAGATATCTGGGCAAACGCTCTCTCAAATACACAACCACTTAAAATCTTAGATAAGGGAGCAAAAAATAGTAAGTGGAGCAAAAGCCTCTTCAATAAATGGTGCTACGAGGAAAACTCGGCCGCTACGTTAGAAAAAAATGAACTTAGACCTCCTTCTAACGCCATGCACAAAATTCAGATCAAAATGGATCATAAATCTCAACATCAGACATGAATCTAAAGGGTACATCGAAGAAGAAAACATAAGGAGAAAACGCTATCTACGACATCGAAACTAAAAGTATCTTTAAAGCGACACACCACTGACCAAGCAAATGGAAGCAAAGATAAAAAAATGGGATTATATAAAATTGAAAAGCTTCTGCACCTCAAAAGAAACGGTGACCAAGATACAAAGACAATCCACAGAGTGGAAAAGGATATTCACCCAATACCCATCCGGACAAGGGGTTAATATCCAGGATATATCAGGCACTGGTAGCACTCCACAAGAAAAAAACAGCCAACCCCATCAAAAAATGGGGAGAAGAAATGAACAGAAGCTTCCAAAAAGAAGAAATTCGAATGGCCAAAAAGGCATATGAAAGAAGTGCTCTTCATCTTTAATCATCAGGGAGATGCAAATCAAAACAACAATGAGGTACCATCTCACACCACAGAGACTGGCACACATCAAAACAGCAAGAACAACCGGTGCTGGCGTGGATGTAGGGAGAAAAGGGACTCTCATCCACTGTTGGTGGGAGTGCCGACTGGTCCAGCCCTTTTGGAAAACAATATGGGCATTCCTCCGAAAACTAGATATTGAGCTCCCATTTGATCCAGCAATAGCACTCCTGGGAATATGCCCAGAGACCGAAAAACACATAGCAGAAACACTATCTGCACTTCTTTATTCATCTCTGACGCTATTCACTATGGCTAGAATCTGGAAACAACCCTAAATGCCTGAGAACAGAGGGACTGGCTAAAGAAACTGTGGTTCATCTACACTATGGAATACTATGCGGCTGTCAGAAAAGATGGAAAATTATGAAATTTACCTGCAAATGGATGGACATGGAGACTATCATGCTGAGTGAGATTAGTCAGAAGGAAAAGGACAGATATAGAATGACTGCATTCATTAGTAGGATATAAATAGATACCAGTGTTTTTACTAAATGTGGGAAATGGTAATGGCAGATTAAAACTCACCATTGAATATACACAAAGAGACTTAAGTGATAAACTCTAAATATCTGCAGGGGCTAGCCACAATGTGTGTAAAATAGAGGGAAAGAGAGAGAGATGCAGAGACAGAGAGAGAGAGAGAGAGAGAGAGAGAGAGAGAGAACTAGGGGTACCTGCTATTGAGGCAGCTCTGGGTGTGGGCAGGGAGGGGGTGGGGTACATTGGTGGTGGAAATGGGGCACTGGTGGAGGGATGGGTGCTGGTATACTGTATTACCAAGAACCAATTATGAACACCTTTTGTAATTGTATGTCTCACGGTGGTATAATAAAAAATTTAAAAAAAAAAGAAATAAATCCTGGGTTTTTTAACATTGGCAAGTCAATCAACGTGACACATCATATCAACAGAAGAAGAAATAAAACCATATGATCATAGCAATAGATGTAAGAAAAAGCATTTCATAAGATCGAGCACCTGTTCATAGTACAAATTCTCCACAATGCAGGGAGAAAGGAACTCTCATTCACTGTTGGTGGGAATGTCAACTGGTCCAGCTCTTTTGAAAAAACAATATACACTCCCCAAAAACTAGATATTGAGCCTCCCGTTTGACCCAGCAATACTACTCCTGGGAATATACCCTGAAGACCCAAAACACCCTGCAGAAATACCATCTGCACTTCTATATTCATTGCACATTATCCACAATACCCAGAATCTGGAAACAACCTGAGTGCCCAAGAACAGAAGACTGGATAAAAGAAACTTTGGTACATCTACACAATGGAATACTGTGCAGCTATCAGGGAAAAAACGAAGTCATGAATTTTGCCTACAAATGGATGGACATGGAATTATCATGCTGAATAAAATTACTCAGGCGTAAAGGATGGATATAGAATGACTGTATTCCAGTTTATTGGATGTAAATATACACCAGTGTCCTACTAATTGTTGGAGATGGTAACACCAGACTAGAACTGAGTATTCAATACGCAAAGGAATATAAAAGAGGCCACCCCCTAAATGGTATGTATCCCAAGTCACAATGCATAAGAGAAGGGAGTGAGTGTGAGAGAGAGAGAGAGGGAGGAGAGTAGGACAGGGCAGGCTGAGGGAGGGGGAGGAAATCAGGGTAGAGTGGTAGGAAATGTTGCATGGTGGAGGGATGGGTGCTGGAACACTGTATGACTGAAACCCAATACTGACCTCTCTTTGTAATTGGTATCTCATAGTGGTATAATAAAATTTTTTAAAAAAAAAAAAACTCTCCACATATTGGGAGTTGAGTTGAATTTTCCTCAGTATAGTCAAAGCCATATACCAGAAGCCCACAGCAAGCACTATTCTTAATGAAGAAAAATAGCTAAAAAGCCACCTCTAAGATTCGGAACAAAACAAAGGGTCCACCCACTCTCACCACTTCTATTCAATATAGTACTGGAAGTACTGCCATAGCAGTTAGAGAAAAAAAAGACATTAAGTGCAATCAAATAGGAAAAGAAGAAGTCCAGCTATCACAATTTGTGTGTGACAAGATACTATACTGAGAAAGCCTAAAGCCTCTATCAAATGGCACCTAGAACCAATAGATTTGTAAAGTAAGAGCAAATAGATTACAAAATCAAGATGTGGCCCTAAAGGTCTCTGAGCACCACCAGGATAGACTGGGTAATCCTTCATACCACAGTGCAACTAACAAATCCTTCAGTTCTTACTTAATAATAAATTGCCAGCCCAGTTGGCTAAAATTTGCCAGGAGGGGCCTTGAAGCAACCCCCAAAAGTACTGTATTCCTTTCCATTGAAAGTTGTTGAAAAATTCATTTGGGCAAAGGAGCTACACAATACCTCATCCTGACCATAAACTAAACAACTTTTTACCAGAAAATAAAGAGACATTTGTTTTAAATAAAGTTATGTCAGATGTATTATAGTACTTGAGCCATGTCAGACTTACTAAGTCTAGTACAGAAGTGTTTATGGACTAAAAGGTAAGTATCGGTTGTCGCTTCAGTCTTCTGATTCACCTGAAAAAACACTGAAAAGTTAAAAATAAAGCTTTTTTTTAAATATTTCTAAACTTAAGTGTTTAGAAAGTTTTATTTTAGTTAGTTTTTATATGACGTCAACAAAACGAAAACAAAGTATACCTTTCTTTGTAGTTATTTTAAAATAATATTAAACTATATTACAGAAAGCCAAACTTTATGTTGCCTTTCACACTGCATCTAAATCAATTCCTGATTTTAAATTTCAAACAGAATTCTAAAAAGAAATATTGAAAGAGTCAAATGTCATTTCCTATGTAATATAAATGTGCAAAATGTAATAATCTTCTCTAAGAAAAAATGAACAGGATTTTAACTTTCTGACCTGTTTCCCTTAAACTATGAAATAAGGTTCAGATTAATAGAATGTCTGCCTAAGCTGTGACAAGATTCAAACATATGAATAAGACTGGCAGGTTGCATGAATGTAAATATTCTAATTGTATGAAACAGAGTTTAATTAGGAATTGGTTCTCCACTATGTTTATTACTTCTAAGGGTTATTTTTCACTTTTCCTTTATATTATTTCAACTTCTATAAAGTATCAGTTTCCTACACACATATTTATAAACCACTCAAATTTCTTTTACTTTTTAAAAAAAAATATAGAGTTGGGCGGAGCGAGATAGTCCAGCGGGTAGGGGTGTTTGCCTTTGCGGCAGCGCATGCCGCCCAGGTTCTATCTTCGGCATCCCATATGGTCCCCTGAGGCACCGCCAGGGAGTAATTCTGAGTGGAGAGCCAGGAGAAACCCCTGAGCATTACCGGGTGTGACCCAAAAAAAGCAAATAAATAAATAAATAGATAGATAAATAAAGAAATAATAAATTTAAAAAAAATAAAAAAATATAAGTTGACATTACACTGAACCTGATTTCCTTTTTGGTAAATCATTAAAAAACAGCATATTAAATAAGCTGCCTGCCCAGCTAAGTGACTACCAACTGTTGTGGTATTAAGGAATACCAACTGTTGTGGTCTTAAGTATATTATAGTTAACATTAGATATAATACAAATAGGCAAAAACTTGCCAAACATCAGAGAAAAATAAATTAAATCATATTAATCTTACTTTAAAATTTACTAGTCTCCCTATATATAATTTCAAAATAACTCCAATCTTGGGCTGGAACATGCCTTGCACGGCCGGGGTCTATCCATAACACTACAAGTGGTTTTCAGAGCCAAGTCCATTGGGAGTCATACCTGAATACAGAACCAGGAGTAAGCCCTGAGCACTGCCAGAGTTTAGCCTCAAAACCAAAATAAACAAAAACACCTCGTGAGCTTAAAAAAAGATTATAAATAAAATGAGAATTCAAATGAAAAGAAAAAGTATATCAAGAAGATATACTAAGACACAATCTTCGTGTTGTAGCCTAATAATATATCCAACTCAATACCATTTTAAAAATAGAGGCAGAGTCTTAAAAAAACAAAGTAAAGCTATCTCACTTTAATATTTAAAAATAAATTAATGCAGGGGCTGGAGCAATAGTACAGTGGGTAGAGCATTTGCCTTGAATGTGAGCAGAGCGGGTTCAATCCCCAGCATTCCATATGGTCCCCAAGCACCACAAGGAGTAATTTCTGAGTGCAGAGGCAGGAGTAAACCCCGAGCATTGCCAGGTGTGACCCAAAAGCGAAAAAGAAAAAAAATTAATGCCAGAATTCTTTTTATGCTTACTATGCGTGTATTTTAAAAGTATTTTCTGACTTTCCCTTAGTACCAGGCAGAACACAAGTAAGTAATTAAGCAAAATAAATTATTCCTCGTTGACATATATTAAATCTCTCAGACAACTTAACATGAAAAATATACTTGGACTGAATGTTTCATTACTTACAGGTTCCTCTTTAACAACTAGGCATAAATCACCATCACTGCTCCTGGTACCAAATCCATTTAAAGAGGACCCAACCAAAAAGAGTCTGCTTTCTAGAAAAAGAGCATTATTAGGCATTATTTAAGTTGTTAAAAAAGGAATACAGATACATTCCAAATAGGAATGGACATGCAAAACAGGGAAACATACGTGGAAATAACAGTTGAATTTCTCTCTGTAGCTGTGTTCGACACAGTTCTTTTCTTCTTTAAGTCACTTACTTGCTGTTGACATGCTTCAAATAACTCCAGTATCTGTTGACTCAACTTGAATTCACCACCAAAAGAAAAGTTAAAAGTTACTATATTAAGAAATTGAAGATGAATCTAAGAACAATATTTAAAACAAACAATATCTCAACATTTTTGAATTTAGGTACCTATCATTACTCATGTTACAAGCAATAATAATCTAAGTAATTAAAAGTTACTAACTTTTCAAAGCATCACTCACATCACAGAAAAGTGCAGTCAGTAAAAATTTATATCCATGGTTCAGTAACCCCTTTAATTGCTGTCTGACTTTTTATGGTACATAGACTTTGCATTTTTAAAGGGCTATAAAAAACTAAATTATGCAACACATGTCAGAGTAAAAGTCTAAGATAATTACTATGAGGTTTTTTTTAAAAAAATTCCAATTCTTGGTTATTCTCACCACAAATGCCAAATTCAACACTATAGAAATAAAGTCTCCATGGTTTATATTCCTTTCATGCAAATCACCCTCTTCCTCACATCTGCCTCAAATCCTGTCTTTTTTGATGCCCACTTTGTCCTCCAGGCCAATTGCCACTGCACAATCGATTTCCATAACTGCAACAGAGTCACATACAAACATACAAAACAAATGCCCATCTTTTCCAGACTTCTCTCATTCCTTTTCTATCAGTATTAAATTCCCATACCATAATGTGGCCTTTGGAATAAATCACTTCTTAAATTTTAAAAAATTTATTCCAGGTCAAAGAAATAATAATCAAAGAACTGAGACAATCCATGCTTAACATGCAGAAGTGCTTTAAGCTCAATCCTCACATGGTCCCCACCACTGAGAACTGAGCCTGAGAAGTTTCTGAGCACTGCTGTTGATGTTGCCGATCTTGAACACCCTGAAAAAGATCGAGTATAGCACCCACAAAGGAGGTTGAGTAGAGCACCCAAAAAAATAAATCTCCACAAACCACTTCAGGGGAATAGTTCTGCTTTATTAGGTGGAACAGTGATATTTAAATTGGGGGAAAGTATGGTGGGAACTCTGTAACAGCCAATCAGGTAGTAAGGTGGGAACCCTGTCAGCCAATCATGTAAGGGAGAGAAGGGATTAAAACAAGGGATTAAGGCAGGTGTGTGCTTAATCTTAAACAGGTAGGGTGGTGCTTCTCTATAGGGTATGTGTTTAGCTACATACTACTACCTGGTGGGGCCCAAAAATTTAAAACATTTATTTTCACTTCAGTAAAATATCTTTATAAGGGCTCCTGCTGTGGGTGGAGCACACAGGGCAGTTAACTGCTGTGTGTGGAAAAGAGATCAAGTGATTTTAGAAGCATAGTTTTTTTCTGCCTGGAATTCTGGTAATCACTGGTCCAGGCATGCCAGAAATTCACCTTTTCTTCAATTTCCTAATGCACATTTTTTCCCTAAAAAGAGGTGAAGTTTATAAATGTCTCTAAAACCATTTTTGTATATTAAAAAGTGATTAAAAAATAAAACACATATTATACCCATCATTTCCTTCTACAGACAGGGTACTCCACCTAAACTGTTTGTTAGTCATGCTGAAAGGTCAGAGGTACTCCAGCAGTGCTTGAGGTCAGCACTTTACCTCTCCCTCATATCTGCTCTGGAACTGTGACACTCAGATTCCCTCAAATTCTCATCATTCTGATTGGCATGTTTTCATTCCCTACCCAGTGCTTGCTATAAAATGTATCCAATAATCACTCTTTTTTATCATGTCTTTTTTGGGGGATCACACCCAGCAATACTCAGGAGTTACTCCTGGCTCTGCACTCAGGAATCACTCCTGGTGGTGCTCCGGGAACCATATGGAACCTGGGTCGGAAGTGTGCACGGTAAATGCCCTACCTGCTGTGCTATTGCTCCGACCCCACCCCTTTTTTTTTTTTATCGTTTCTTAATTCATTATTCCTCGTTATTCCTTAACAACTGTCCTGTACAATCCTTACATTAGATCCAAACAACCACATCATCTGCTCCTATATTGGAACTGCTAAGACAATTTTTAATTTAAAATTTTTTAATTTTAAAAGAACCACAAAATGAGTATCTTTGACATTTACCATTTACAGACTAGAGCAGATTTGTGCATTTTTTAGACTAGCATTCACTCCCTTCCAGAAAAAAATAATCATTGAGCTACCTCCTGAAATCTACCTTCTTCAAATACAGAATCAGCAAATGTCCCCAATTACATCTACAGTACAACTACACTCAAGTTGTACAACTGCACCTCAAGGGTCCAGCACTTTCCCAGGGGACAGTACTGCCCATTCCAATGCCCTGGACTAGACTAAGGTCACTGGGTCACTGGACTTAGGTGCATGGACTAGACTAAGTTAGTCCCTTACATCACAACACTCAGCAATAACTTCTCTCTTTGGTTATACGTTCTCCTATCTTGCACCATGATCACTCTAAAATCTTCACTACTTTGCTCAAGGCCCTATACTTATCTCATTTAAACAGTGTAGTAAACCTTTAAAGCTTACAAAGAAAACTGAGATGTCAGGTGTGACACTCCTCAACTTTCTACCACAAACTTCCAGGCTAGGGGGCCAGAGTGATAGCACAGTGAGTAGGGTGTTCGCCTTGCATGCAGTCGACCCGGGTTCGCCTTGCATGCCAGTTGATCCCTGGCATCCCATATGGTCCCCTGAGCACTGCCAGTAGTAATTCATGAGTGCAGAGCCAGGAGTAACCCTGAGCATTCCCAGTGTGACCCAAAAAAGCAAAAAAAATAAAAATAAAAAAAAATCTAAAAAACCAAACTTCCAGGCTAATGTTTCTGGATAAATTCCCATCACCTAAGGGGTTGGGGAGATTGTACAGGTTAGTTAAGGTGCTCTGCCTTGCATTCAGCCAACCCTGGTTTAATCCCTAGTACCACCAATGGTGGTGAACACAACCAGGAGTGATCCCTGAGCACAGGGCCAGAAATAAGCCTTGAGAAGAGCTAGTGGTGGCACAAATAGAGCCCATCACTGCCCCCAACACAAATAAATAATGTGATAAAATAAAATTGGTGGCAGAGACAGTATAGTAGGTAGGGTGTTTGCCTTACATGCAACTGACCTGGAGGCAATCTCTGGCATCCCATAATGGATTCCTGAGCCCACAAGGAGTGATCCCTGAGTACAGAGCAAAAAATAAGCCCTGAGCACTGCTGGATGTGGCCCAAAACCAAAAAAAAAAAAGAAAGAAAAAATCTTCCTTTTCTGTCAGATACACTGCCCCCCCTCCCCATACAAAACCAATTCCCCAGGAGTACTTTTTTGTATTCAAGAATCAAGCGACATCTAGATTACAAACATCCTTTCTATTTTTTTTAAGTAATTTTCTTGAACTTTTTATGTCCCCCTCTCTAGGCCTTCTCCAAGTTCATAACTATGCAAAAATTTCACTTATCTAAAATAATTTGTTTTCCGATACTGATAATACTTGTTTTGAGGCAGTAAAGGCATTCTAAGTAATGTGGAATGAAAGAGACAAACTTTTTTATATTCCTGAATAGCTTTGCCCCACCCCCACATCTCCATCAAAGTTAGAGCAACTAGAAGAATAAAATAGCTGAAATGAAACACATTATGGTCAACAAATACGAAAATTTACTATAATCACTAATGAATCCCCAAATAATAACTGCTGGATTTAAATACCAATAGCCGTGGGACAGGAGCCGGAGCGATAGCCCAGCGGATAGGGCGTTTGTCTTGCACGCGGCAGGCCTGTGCCGGCCTGGGTTCGATCCCGGCATCCCATGTGGTCCCCTCGAGCACCGCCAGGAGTAATTCCTGAGTACAGAGCCAGGAGTAACTCCTGAGCATCGTCGGGTGTGACCCAAAAAAAAAAAAAAATAGCCGTAGGGACAGTTTCAGAAATCTGATGGGGAAGAGCAACAGGGTCATGAGTAAATCCAGAGCACACAGCCAACCTTGCATGCAGCCAACCTGAGATTAACTGATAGGATGTGGTCTCCCAAGCCCACCAGGAGCGATCCTAGAGCATATAACTAGGAGTAAGTCCTGAGCATAGCTGGGTATAGCCTCTAAACAAAATGAGTAAGAAAAAACATATAGACTGGAAGAATGAAACCACTAAACCATCCACAGTACTCAAAGCACATTACAGATTCAGCACAATCCCTTTGATAGAAGATACTGTTTCAGCCTCCACACCTGACTTTTATGACATCTTAGCATGTCCACTATATCACCTGAACAGAGCAGCCCCACTTCACATTTCATACATACTCCTGTCACGCATGAAGACCATCAAGAAAGAAAGTGCAAACCAAGAAAGGGCTGGAGGAATGGAAGTGCGAAACAACAAAGAACCAACCCCAGCAGAGCAGGAACATAGAAAACACAACAGGGAAGCTTCACGGAAACCCACCAAGCTCAATGAATGAAAATAATAGCAAGAAAGGCTCTGCTTGCACCACCCAGCTCTGTGAACTCCCACAGAATGACCTTAGAGACACTATGCTGAAGATGCTAATGAGTTCAAAGAAGTGATGGCACAGGTAGTTTAAGAGCCAAAATGAGAACTATAGCCAGAAGTGACAGAAATGACAAATATAGTGGGTGATATAAAAACTCAATAGAAAGTCTAAGAAACAGACTAACATCAGCTGAGGAAAAGCTCTAAGATGAGATGCAGGAAATCTCTCAAAAACAACAGATAGGAAGATGTATGAAAAGATATGAACAGAACATCTGAAATTATGGGAATAGTTCAAGAAAAATAACAAGCAGAGCAGAATGATGATTTCCAGGAGACAGGAAGTGGGTGAAAAGATGTTGATTAAAGGGCACATGCTTTTAGTTTTAAAGTTTATAAGTTCTGAAGACATATTATTGAGGATGGTTACTATGAGTTATAATATTGAGTATTGTGTATTTGAAATCTACTAATAGTAGATTTCAAGTGCTCTCACCACAGGAAAGAAGGTGAGATAATAGAAGGTGAGATAATGTGAGATAATATGTATATTAGTTAGCCTAACTGTGATATTTCAAAATCGATACGTATATCAAAATATTATACTGAATACCTTAAATATATACAAACTTTTGCTATTCAAAAAGCTGGGTTGGGAGGAAGAAGACTAGTGAGCATGCATATAACTATTTGAAATTCACTGAGCGGAATGCTTTACAGTATGTTATTTTCCAGTGTGTTCCTGGTTTCTAAATAAAGTAAAAAGTAAAAATTATTTTAAGATAAAACCTGAAAAATCTGTAAAACTGTTCCCAAACTCCTCAAAGGTTGCCAAGAGGCTCCATAAAACTTGTTCCTTTCCAAAACTAAAGAAATTTCAAATTATTCACTTAATCGTCTTTCTGTTTTACAATCAATACCAAAGAGACCTGGGCTTACTTTATCTTAACTGAAAATTTAAATTTAAGATCAATTTAGGTAATATCTACAAAATAACCAGAATTTTCAAAGAATAGTTAGAAGCTTGGATAACTGGTTTCTCTCTTTTTGTCCAGGGAACCATATTTCAAAAAAAAGCTGAGTGAAATGAAAGTTAAATTCAGAACAGTAACTTGAATATTTTATCCAAAGAGTTGTTTAATAAAGCAACTAGAAAAGTAGAGAAAAAGATTTTTAAATAGGAGCTGGAAAGACAGTATGCTTGCTTTGCACACAGCTGACTCAGGTTCAATCCCTGGCACCTTAAGTGGCAGGAATTGAAAGCCTGCCTGGTGTGATCATTGAGTACAGAGTCAGGAATAAGTCTTGAGCTCAGCTGGGTGTGGCAAAAAGATTGTGAAATTGAGAAAAACATTTTAATTCAGAAGGTATTCATTTAAAAATTCAGTTCTTTAGATTTTGAAAGACAATACAAATTTTCAAAGGATTGAAATTTCTATTAACAAATCTTTCCCTCAAGCTGACTGAATCAACTACCATTAATAATAAAAAATTTATTATTACTAATTGTAAGGAAGCTCTGTACAATGATTTTTCACTTTTTACCTTTTATTTTTTTTATTTTTAAAATTACAAAGATATACAATTAAAAAGCTCATATTTCAGTTTTGGTCATACAATGTTCGAGCACCCATCCCTCCACCAGTGCCCATCTCCCACCACCAATGTCCCCGGTTCCCTCCCCCCTCCCCCTGTCCTCCTCCATGGCAGGTTCTTTATTTTTTTCCCTTTCTCTCTCTTTCTCTTTTCCTTCCCTTCAAGACTATGGATTACAGAACATACATAAAAAGGGTTGTCATGTGTATCTTTTTGCCTCTATTTAATGCTCAGTTCTAGGTTGGCATTAGTACCCTCAACAATTGTTGGCACACTGTTCCATTTTCTGTCTCACCTAGCCTCTGACTCCCACACGTTTGTGATAATTTCCACCTTTGACAAGACCTCCTGATATATGTTTCACTTGACCTTGGATATTGGTATCATAATATGTACATATATGTTATGCAAATAAATGCAGTCATTGTGTATCTGTCTCTCTCCTTCTGGCTAATCTCGCTCAACATAATCTTCTCCATGTCCATCCATTTATAGGCAAATTTTATAACTTCATTTTTCCTGACAGCTGCATAATATTCCATTGTGTAGATGTACCAAAGCTTCTTTATCCAGTCATCGATTTTCGGGCACTCTGGTTGCTTCCAGATTCTGGCTATAGTGAATAATGCTGCTATGAACATAAAAGTAGGGATGGTGTTTCCTCTGCTTATTTTTTGGTTTCCCAGAGTAGATTCCCAGGAGTGGTATGGCTGGGTAAAATGGGAGTTCAATTTCTAGTCTTTGGAGGAATGTCCATATTGTTTTCCAAAAAAGGCTGTACCAGCCGGCATTCCCACCAACAATGGATGAGTATTCCCTTTTCCCCACATCCACGCCAGCACTTGTTGTTCTTGCTCTTTTGAATATGTGCCAGTCTCTGTGGTGTAAAGTGGTATCTCATTGTTGTTTTGATTTGCATCTCTCTGATGATTAGTGATGATGAGCATTTTTTCGTATGTTTTTTGGCCATCCGAATTTCTTCCTTGCTGAAGTTTCTGTTCATTTCTTCTCCCCATTTTAAAGTTCTACCAGTGCCTGATATATCCTGGATATTAACCCCTTATCAGATGGGTATTGGGTGAATATTCTTTTCCATTCTGTGGACTGCTTTTGTATCTTAGTCACAGTTTCTTTTGAGGTGCAGAAGCTTTTTAGTTTCATGTAGTCCCATATGTTTATTTTTTCTTCTAGTTGCTTTGTTAGTGATGTTTCACCTTTATAAGATGCCTTTAGCTTCAACGTCGTGGAGGGTTTTTCCTATATTTTCTTCAACGTACTTTATGGATTCAAGTCTGATATTGAGATCTTTAATCCATTTTGATCTGATTTTTGTGCATGGTGTTAGACACAGACCCAAATTCATTTTTTTACATGTCGCTGCCCAGTTTTCCCAACACCACTTGTTGAAGAGGCTTTCCTTACTCCATTTTGGACTCTTTGCACCTTTATCAAAGATTAAATAATCATGAGTTTTAGGTTGGGTGTCAGGATACTCAATTCTATTCCATAGGTCCACAAGTCTGTTTTTATTCCAATACCATGCTGTTTTAATTACTAATGCCTTGTAGTGCAGTTTGAATTTGGGAAAGGTGATGCCTCCCATCTTCTTTTTCCCGAGGATTGCTTTAGCTATCCTTGGGGGTTATTGTTCCATACAAATTTCAGGAGTGTTTGGTCAATTTCTTTGAAGAATGTCATGGGTATTCTTATAGGGACTGCATTGAATCTGTACAGAGCTCTAGGGAGTATTACCATTTTGACAATGTTGATTCTCCCCCATCCATGAGCAGGAATATGTTTCCATTTCCTTGTGTCCTCTTTTTTCTCTTGGAGCAGTGTCTTGTAGGTTTCTTTGTACAGGTCCTTTACGCACTTGGTTAAGCTGATTCCTAGGTATTTGATTTTCTGTGGCACAATTGTGAAAGGAGTTGTTTCCTTAATATCCCTTTCTTCTGAAAAGAGAAAGAGAAAGGGAAAAAATAAAGAACCTGCAAAGGAGGTGGGCTGGGAAAGGGGGGAGGGAACCGGGGGACGTTGGTGGTGGGAGATGGGTACTGGTGGAGGGATGGGTGCTGGAACACTGTATGACCAAAACCCAAATATGAACTTTTTAATTGTATATCTTTTTATTTGTATATCTCACGGTGGTATAATAAAATACTTAAAAAAAAATTAAAAAAAATATCCATTTCTCCTCTTTTTTATTTGTATATAGGAAAGCCATTAACTTTTGGGTGTTGATTTTGTATCCTGCCACTCTACTACATGTGTCTATTGTTTCTAGGAGTTATTTGGTGGAGAGTTTTGAGTTCTCTAGGTATAATATCATGTCATCTGCAAAAAATGATAGCTTGACTTCTTCCCTTGCCTATCTGGATGCCCTTGATGTTCTTTTTCTTCTCTGATTGCTATGGCAAGTACTTCCAGTATTATACTGAATAAAAGAGGTGAGAGTGGGCAACCTTGTCTTGTCCCTGATCTCAGGGGGAAGGCTTTCAATTTTCCTCCATTTAGAATGATGCTTGCTGTGGGCTTTTGGTAGATGGCTGTAACTATCTTGAGGAAAGTCCCTTCAATTCCCATTTTCTGGAGGGTTTTAATCATGAACAGGTGCTGGATCTTGTCAAATGCTTTCTCTGCGCCTATTGATAGGATCATATGGTTTTTATTTTTTTCTCTTATTGATATGATGTATTATGTTGATTGACTTGCGAATCTTGAACCATCCTTGCATTCTTGGGATGAATCCTACTTGGTCATGATGTATAATCTTCTTGATGAGTATTTGAATTCTGTTTGCTAGTATTCTGTTGAAGATCTGAGCATCCATGTTCATCAGGGATATTGATCTGTAGTTTTCTTTCTTTGTGTTGTCTCTCCCTGCTTTGGTTATCAGGGTGATGTGTGCTTCAGAGAAACTGTTTGGGAGTATTTTTGTTTCTTCTATTTCCTGGAAGAGCTTGAAAAGGACTGGCAGTAGGTTCTCCTTAAAGGTTTGGTAGAATTCACTAGTGAATCCATCTGGACCTGGGCTTTTGTGTTTGGACAGACTTTTAATTACTGTTTCAATTTCCTCTATGGTGATAGGCTTAATCAGGTATTGGAGGTATTCTTGTTTCAGCCGTGGGAGGTTATAGGACTTCAGGAATTTATCCATTTCTTCTAGATCTCATGTTTCACGGCATACAAGCTCTCAAAGTAATCTCTGATGATCTTTTTGATTTCTGTGGTTTCTGTTGTGACGTCACCATTTTTATTTCTGATTCTGTTTATTTGGGTTCTCTCTTTTCCCTGTCCTTACAAGTCTTGCCAATGGTTTGTCAATCTTGTTTATTTTTTCAAAGAACCAGCTCTTGGCTTCATTAATCTTTTTTGGACCTGGAAACTGAACAGCTCACTCCTGAACAACAAATGGGTCATAAAAAGAAATCAAACTGGAAATCCAAAGATTTCTGGCAACAAATGAAAATGAAGACACCAACTATAAGAACTTGTGGGACACGGCAAAAGCCGTGTTAAGCGGAAGTTTATAGCTCTGCAAGCATTCATCAGGAAACAAGGGCCCACATAAATAACCTGACTACACAGCTGAAGACATTAGAAAAAGACCAACAAAAGGAGCCCAACCCAGGCAGAAAAAAGGAAATAATAAAACTTAGAGAGGAAATCAATGAGTTGGAAACCAAAAAAAAGACAATCCAAAAGATTTTTCACCTTTTTAAAAATAAACCTACATTTTTGAACTTTTTTAAAAATAAGCTGCTGGGCAGAAGTCCCAACGCCTAGCAGCTCCCCGCCTCCCCACCCGGTGTGTTCCCGTGGCGGGCACTCCCCAAGGCACTCAGTTCCAGGATAAAGGGCTGGAACTTTGAGAAAGGGACCAAGCCAAACCCAGCTTATTGGGATCTTCTGCCAGACTACTTCCACCCTGACTCCGACTCTGGAACCATCCACTGACACCCCAAAATTCAAAACCCGCGCGGACGCTTAGTGCGTTCGCGCAAAGTAATATCTATCTACCTGAGATACCACTGAGCATTTGCCCCTACATTCTTTGCTATACATCCCTAACTGTAAAGTAATTCAGGCACCTAGTAACTCTATTGACTAGTCACCCAGAACACACATTTTCAACCAACGATAGTCATTATGGTAAAGCAATGCAGAATTCCTTCAAGCTCTATGATTGAAGTCACTAATACAGATGAGTCAAGCAATAACGATGAGCTACATAACCTCTTTGAAAAGAAATTTCGGAAGGAACTGTTAAAGATGCACAAGAAACTCAAAGAAACAATGGAATACAAAGTCAATAAAATACAGGAGGACATGAGAGCAGAATTGAGTAAATTTCAGACCAAAGTACAAACAGAAATGACAGATATTAAAAATGAGGTAAGTGAACTGAAAAACACAGTGAAAGGCCTCCAAAGCAGAGTAACAGCTACTGAAGAAAGAATTAGTGATCTCGAAGACCAGGTTCAGAGATTCTCTAAACAACAACAGAAGATGGAAAAAAGACTCACAATCAACGAACAGACTACCAGAGAAAATCGGGATGAAGCCAAAGAAAAGGAACAACATACGCATCATTGGGGTCCCAGAAAGGCAAGAAGAAAACCCTGATGAAAAGAAACTGTCAAAGCCATCATCGCTGGGAAGCTCCCGAACTGAAGAAATCATGCTCCCAGATACAGGAGGCCCGGAGGATACCAGCTAAAAAGAAACCCCAATAAGAATACTCCAAGTCACATCCTTATTAAAATGACAAAAATGACAGACAGGGATAGAATACTGAAAGCAACAAGATCAAAGAAGGAAATCACATACAAAGGAGCATCCCTGAGATTTACAGCAGACTTCTCAGATGAAACACTCCAAGCCAAAAACAATGGTGAGATATTGTGAAAAGACTCAATGAACTGCAGACCTCACCAAGAATTCTTTACCCAGCTATGTTAAAACCCTCCAGAAAATGGGAATTGAAGGAAGCTTCCTCAAGATAGTCAAAGTCATCTACCAAAAGCCACAGCAAGTATCATTCTCAGTGGGGGAAAAAATTGAAAGCCTTCCCCTTAAGATCAGGAACACGACATGGTTGCCCTCACTCACCTCTTTTATTTAACATAGTACTGGAAGTACTCGCCATAGCAATCAGAGAAGAAAAAGGACACTAAGGGCATCCAGGTAGGCAAGGAAGAAATCAAGCTATCATTATTCGCGAGATGACATGATATTATACTTAGAGAATCCTAAACTCTCGACCCAAAAACTCTTGAAACAATAGATATGTATAGTAGAGTGGCAGGGTACAAAATCAATACCAAAAAGTCGGTGGCTTTCCTATATACAAATAACGAAAGAGAAGAAAGGGATATTAAGAAATCAATTCCATTCCACAATTGTGCCACAGAAAATCAAATACCTAGGAATCAGCTTAACCAAGTGTGTAAAGGACCTATACAAAGAGAACTACAAGACACTGCTTCAAGAAATAAAAGAGGACATGAGGAAATGGAAACACGTTCCCTGCTCATGGATGGGGAGAATTAACATTGTCAAGACGGTAATACTCCCTAGAGCTTTGTACAGATTCAATGCAGTCCCTATAAGGATAACCATGACATTCTTTAAAGAAATTGACCAAACACTCCTGAAATTGCGAATGGATGGGGGGAAAAGGAGACTCTCACACATTGTTGGTGGGAATGTCAACTTGTACGACCTTTCTGGAAAACAATATGGACATTCTTCCAAAGATTAGAAATTGAGCTCCCTTTGGCCCAGCCATACCACTCCTGGGAATATATACCCTGGGAAGCCAAAAACACACAGCGGAAACACAATCCACACTTTTATTTTCATAGCAGCACTATTCACAATAGTCAGAACCTGGAAACAACCAGTATGC